>JANKYH010000232.1:0-44659 GCA_027475595.1 Populus davidiana x Populus alba var. pyramidalis | reverse complement strand
ATGAAGGGCAAAATGGCAACATCTCATGCCAATCCCTGTAGGTGACTACCATCTTCTGAATAATCTTTTTGACATTCTTGTTAGCAGCTTCTACCGCCCCATTCATCTTTGGTCTATACGGCGAAGAATTGGAATGCTTGATTTCCATTTAGCGCAGAGCTCTATTATCATTTGCCATTGAAATTTTTGGCATTGTCAGTTATAATCTTTTCTGGTGGACCATACCGACATATCAAATCTCTCTCAATAAACTTCTTCACCACTTTTGCGTCACATGAGCAAATGACCCGGCTTCTACCCATTTTGTGAAGTAGTCAATAGCCACGAGGATAAATCTATGACCATTGCTCGCTTTGGGTTTACAGGTCCAATTACATCAATTCCCCACATCGCGAAGGGCCATGGAGATGTTAGGTTAAAAGAGGAGCTGGTGGCATATTGACCTTGTCACTGTAAATTTGACATTTGTGATATTTTCTGACATAGTCTATACAATCTTTTTCTAGTGTCATCCAAAAATAACCAGCCCTTTGGATTTTCCTTGCCATCATATGTCCGCTAGCATGGGTTGAGCAAATCCCCTCATGGACCCTTTTTAATGCCCTTCTAACATCTGCCTCATCCAAACACCTAACAAGGTTCCATCAAATGACCTTTTATATAAATCTCTCCATCTAA
The DNA here is from genome assembly GCA_027475595.1 of Populus davidiana x Populus alba var. pyramidalis. NCBI lineage: Eukaryota > Viridiplantae > Streptophyta > Magnoliopsida > Malpighiales > Salicaceae > Populus > Populus davidiana x Populus alba var. pyramidalis. The sequence goes on along the minus strand of JANKYH010000232.1, from coordinate 43,981 downwards.
ATAGAAGTCTATAGCCACCCTTCTCAAGGTTTTCTTATCCGTCTTAGAAGCTCCCACCGGATATTCCTGATTCTGCACCAGATTCTTGATATCGTAATACCAAGGTTGTCGTCTATCTCTCCCTCAACAAACAACAGTGAGCTGGATCATTTCTAATATCAATGTGTACCGGTTGTACCTTGCACTTGAGATCAATGGTAGTCATAGCAGCTAATGTGGCCAAAGCATCCGCAAAATGGTTCCCTCCCTTCCCAGATGGGTGAATCTAATTTCTTCAAATTCCTTTGCTAGCATGGATAGGTATTCCTGGTAGGCCTCAACTTTTCTTCTTTGGTTTGCCATTCCCCTTTACCTGGCAAATGATCAACATGAGTCCCCATATACATCTATCTTCTTTATTTTCAGCTCCAATGCTGCTTCTAAACCCAGGATACAAGCTTCATACTCAGCTGTATTGTTGGTGCACTCAAAGTGTAGTTTGACCGAAACGGGGTATTGTTTCTTATCAGGAGAGATTATTACCGCCCTGCCCCGTTACCATATACATTTACTGCCCCATCAAAAAACATGTCCACCAATCTGTCTTTTCTTCTTCCTTTTCTATTGACAATATATCTTCATCAGGGAAATCAAAATCCAAAGGTTCGTAATCTTCAATAGCATTATCGGCAGATGGTCTGCGATTGCACCCTTTTACGGCTTTCCTTGTCATATACACTATGTCATATTCTACCAACAAAACTTGCCACCTTGCATCCTACTTGAGAGAAAAGGCTTATTACAAATATACCTCAGAGGATCCACTTTTGAAATCAACCAAGTGGTATAGTATAACATGTAATGTCTCAACCTCTTTGCCGCCCACACCAACGCACAACAGAGCCTTTCTATCTCCGTGTATCTGGACTCACATTCAGTGAATTTCTTACTCAAGTAATAAATAGCTCTTTCCTTCCTTCCGATTTCATCATGCTGACCCAATACAAACCCATGGCTACTTCAGTAACGGTTAGATATAATACTAGAGGTTTTCCTGATACAGGAGGAACCAGTAAGGTGGATTTTGTAAATAATGCTTGATTTTATTGAATGCTCCTCACACTCCTCATTCCAGGTTCCGGGATTCTTTTTCCTTAGTAGCCGGAATATAGGCTCGCATGTTGTTGTTAGCTAAGCTATAAACCGAGCAATGTAATTCAACCTTCCCAAGAATCCTCTTACTTCTTTCTCCATCTTAGGGGACGACATGGCCTGGATGGCCCTTACTTTATCCGGATCCACCTCTATACCTCTATCACTTACCACAAATCCCAACAGCTGCCCGATTTAACTCCGAATGAACATTTTGCAGGATTAAGCCTTAGTTCATACTTCCTCAACCTCTCAAATAACTTCCTCAAAACTCCACATAATCTTGTTCCTTTTAGACTTGGCAATCATATCATCTACATACACCTCAATTTCTTGTGCATCATGTCGTGGAATAGAGTCACCATTGCTCTTTGATATGTTGCACCCGCGTTCTTTAACCCAAATGGCATGACCTTATAGCAGTAGGTCCCCCAAGGTGTGACAAAAGTTGTTTTCGCCTTATCCTCTAAAGCCATTTTTATTTGGTTGTATCCTGAAAAACCGTCCATAAAGGAATAAGTGGAACTTCGGGCAGCATTATCCACTAAAACATCTATGTGTGGTAGAGGAAAATCATCCTTAGGGCTAGCTTTATTCAAATTCCGAAAATCCACACAAACTCGAATCTTCCCTTCCTTCTTAGGCACCACAACAATGTTAGATACCCATTGTGGGTATCTAACTACTTCTAGAAAACCAGCATCCCACTGCTTTTCGAGTTCTGCCTTGACCTTGATCCAGACGTCTGGGTGGGCCCTCCTTAGCTTCTGCTTGACTGGCTTATAACCTTCCTCCAACGGTATCTTGTGTTCTACAATACTTGTATCCAAACCGGGCATATCTTCATAGGACCAAGCAAAGACATCTGAATACTCTTGTAATAGGGTGATCATTTTTATCCTTTGTTCAGAAGTAATTAGGGTACCTATTTTCAACTCTTTCTTGAGCTGACCATTGCCCACATTGATGGTTTCGAGTTCCTCGGTGGCAGGCTTCCAAGTCTGTTCCTGTTGTTCTACTAGCCTGGTGAATTCACTGATATTGCTTTCATCCCAATCTTCTTCTTCCATAGCTATTACATGCTCGTTCAAGTTTGGCCATTTATTCTTGATGCTAAATGTATGTGATGTTGTTGGAGATCCGCTTTCAGGATTCCTGAAAGCGGGAAGTGCTGGGTGTAAATGCATATATATATAAAAACAATTTCTGAAAAAGTGCATGATCTCACATTCATTCAAAGGAAAAAAGTGGGCTCTATGACAAATATAGAATCTAGCTGACATCATGAGCCTTGATTGTCAGCTAGAGAAAACAAAAGCAAATGACAAAAACATGCTAAGGCAAACAAAAGTTGGTTTACATTTTGAAAACCACTGGAGCTTCTTGTGTCACCCAATTCTGAAACTTTTCGCCTGGAGCCAGCTTGCGCACAACGGTTTTGGCGGAGACTTCTTCTAGCGTATGGATCGTCAGCTGTGGCAGCGCTTCATCTTCTTTTCCCGTGACTGCTTTCACGTCATCCCTTTCCTCTCGTTTCCCTCCAAGGTGTTTATGCTCATCTGAGCTAGTTCTATACCCAGGCTTCAGCTCCCTTATCATGTTGCACTACGTATGCAGCTCTTGGGAATGATACGCTGAGGGGAGGGATTTCTAATTGTTCTTCTTCAAGATCTCTTCCTTTGATTCTAGCCATCCTTCTTGTCCTTCTCCGATTAGTAGCCCAACGATAATCCTCTTGGTTAGGTTGATATCCTAACCCAAATCTTTGATCAGCCTTTCTCTTCCTTGTCGGATTAGCCCCTTCTGGTATTCCGCAAGCGAGGTTATATTGACGTGGGACCCCACGGTTCAAGAAGCATATACTTGCCATCCTTGCTGCTTCTGAAATCCTTGTCCTTCTTAGCACGGTGTTCTCCGGCACCCAGTCGGTGTTCACGATCTCAAAAGCATGGATATTGCCATCCTTGCAATCCTCCGCTTCGATGAAAGGCACAGCCACATTCTTTATCATGGGTATTGCCTCCTCAGCCTTGACAGTTACCAACATCCCATTCATGATGTACTTCAGGCATTGGTGCAATGACAAAGTTACTGCCCCCGCCGCGTGAATCCAAGGTCTTCCCAACAACATGCTATAGGAAGGGTGGATATCCATAACCTGAAGTGTCACTAGGAACATTTGCGGTCCCACATATAGCTCCACTTCTAAAGTCCCAAGTATTGGCCTAGGTGAGCCATCATACGCTCTGGCCATCATAGTACTTGGCTTCATATGAGATTCATCAATCGACATTTCTTCCAGAATGTGCTTTGGCAGCACGTTGAGGGCCGAGCCATTATCGACGAGCACCTTCCCTACAAGACAGTCTTTGCACCTAACAGTAATGTATAAAGGCTTGTTGTGTCCGGTACCTTCGGCATCAAGCTCATCAGCCGTGAAGTAGAGGTAATTAGTTGCATGGATCCTCCCTACTAAATGCTCCATGGTTTTATGCTCAATGTCTTGAGGTACATATGCCTCATTCAATACCCTTTGCAAGGCATTTCGATGCGGCTCAGAGCTGAGTATCAAGGACATAAGGGAGATCCGCGCTGAAGTCTTTTTTAGTTGATCCACTATGCAATATTCGCTATGCTTGATCAACTTCAAAAACTCATTCGACTCCTCTTCCGTTACTGGTTTATTAACTTCGGGAGCTTTGTCCAGATCTACCACCTCCTTACCCTTTTCCTTCCTCCATTCTTCAGGCGTAAAGCAACGACCACTCCTGGTCAAACCACTTATCTCCGTCTGGAACAAAGGAAGAGGCGCTCGAATGTCGGAGGCATACCCATAATTATATGGCATGGCATTGTGATGCTCTTTTGTGCAGGACGGTTTAATCAAGATCAGCCTTGGGGGCCCATTAGCAGTCTGTTGGATCCGGTAAACTCCTGCCATCTCATCTTGGCCTTCCATCATGCTCACCTCACACCTGCCCTCCATGGGTTCAATCCTCAATTGTCCCATCTTCAACATTTTTGCGATCTTTTCGCAAAACTCTGCGCAATCCTCAATGTGATGTCCATCTCTTCCGTGGAACTCACAGTAGTCACCTCTCCCCGATTGCCTTACCGCCTTTGCCTTTAGAAATCCTGATTGTACTATCATGTCGTACAACCTTTTCATCGGCACCTTCAACACCTTGCCTTGATTTCCCACTTCAATCATGCCTATTCCACCACTATTTGGAGCATGCTTAGGCAATGGGTTTGAATTAACATTGGGCTTGTCTTCAAAGGATACCCATCCCGCCCTAATAAGCTCCAATAACCTCTTTTTGAAGTCATAGCAAGTTTCAATCCCATGCCCGGGATTACCCCCATGGTACTCGCAAGACAAATCAGGCTTGTACCAAATTGGGAATGGTGGTTGTAATGGTAGTGTAGGGATAGGAGCTACTTGTCCAATGCTCAACAGCTTGGCATACATGTCCTTCAATGGCATGGGTAAAGGCGGCAGTTGTTCTGAAGTGTATCTTGGGTGTGGTCTTTGGTAGTGATCTTGGTAGTGATTTTGGTAGTTTGGCTGGTTATTTGTTCGGTTAGGTGAAAAAGATTGGTTAAAGTTTATGCGTGAGACTTGAGCGGTAGGTGCTTGTGGACTACGGAAATTTACTTTCTTGCCTTTGTACCCGTCCTCCAAATTGTTGACGTCACCTTCTCGTTTCCTTCCAACAAAACCTTTCTTCTCTAAAGGCTCCGCTATGCGCCCAGCTTTAATTCCTTGCTCTATTCTTTCGGCCACGCGTACAACATCATAGAAATGTTGAGATGAGCTACCCATTAAATGCTCATAGTAAGGTGACTTGAATGTATTGGCGAATAAAGTCACCATCTCTGTTTCTATTAAAGGGGGTTGCACATGCGTGGCCTCGTCTCTCCATCTTTGCGCGTAAGCCCTCATTGACTCTTGGCTTCTCTTTTCGAGTGACATGAGGCTCGTTCGATCTGGAGCGATTTCTAAATTGAACTTGTATTGCTTTAGGAAAGCCTCCACTAAGTCCTTCCATTTCTTAATCTTGACATTATCCAGCCTCATGTACCAACTTAACGCAGATCCCGCTGGACTGTCTTGGAAAAAGTAGATCATTAACTTATCATCATTAATCACCTCAGCCATCTTATTGCAATAAGATCGAAGGTGAGTGTTTGGGCATTCCAACCCAGTGTACCTTATAAACTCCGGTATCCTAAAATCTTTTGGCACCGTGAGGTTTGGTACCAAGCATATTTCCGACGCTCGCATGGGGTCAAACCAATCATTTCCCTCGACTGCTCTTAACCTTTCTTCTAATGCTGATATTTTGTCCTCGTTCACAGAACCAGTGGACCTATTATCGGAAGGCCCCTCAACTGTTAAATCTACAGTGATGCGAGCTTGAGGGGGCTGAATGGGAATGGCCGGTGCAAAGTGCTGCCCCGTCGCTGAATCTGCCCCCAAGTTTTGAGATAACCCCGGGACAGGAACTGACGGTGCTCCTATAGGTGGTTGGGTAGACGTTCCCTCTCCATTCTTGGTTCTTAACAGTTGCTCAAGCAGACTAGTCAGTCGAGAAACTTCATTTTTCACTGATTCCAACTCGGCCTGGTAGTGCGACTCTAATTGAGCTCTTTCCTCGTTTTCCATTCTTGATCTTGACCGGGTTTGGTGGACTCTGGATATGGGACCTATGTTTCACGATCTAGCATGCATATGATGAATTAAAAACAAAATGTATGATGAGAATGCGATGCATATGTAATGTGTGTATATATAATATATTATGAGCCGATTCATGACTTTCGTAACCTTTGAATAAGATTTCTGAGTTGACCGGATTACCATAAAGGAGGGTTTGCCAAGTTCTTATCATAGTGGCTTACTCAACACATTAAGAAAGGAAATACGTCATGGACTTCTTATAAATAACATAATTGTTCATACAAAACAATAATGGAAAAGAGAAGTCCTATACATTGCTACTTCTAAAAGGCATTTCCCCTATTAGCTAAATCCCTAATAAAACAGACCATGGCCCCCATGTATTCTCGATACTTTGAACCGTCATTTCCAACTTCGGTGGCTTGCTGTTGCAACCTTTCTGCACAATGGGCTACGTGCTCCACCTGTTTTGACATATGTCTTATCTTATCATGGAATACAGCGTTATCTCCGATTATTGCTTCGTTGCTGGCTCCTAATGCTTCATTGCTTCTTTCCAATACTCGCACCATATCCTCTGATTGTGCCAACTTATCTCTTGTCCTCTGTTGTTCCTCCTTTTCGATGTCCAGCTCTGCTATTTTGGAATTGATTTGAACTGCGAAGCTGTCCATGTAGTCTTGGCATTCTTGACGCTCTTGCTTAGCCTTGCTCATCTCTTCTTCCATCTCGAAGTAATGACTTCTCAACTCCCTAAACTCTTCTTCTCGTACTTCGATCTCCGATTGTAACGCCCTCATCCTTCCTTTTGAAGACTCAGCTCTCTTCTGGTAATCTCTCATGTCAGACTCAGCGGCCCTTCTCGCATTTCTTTCTTCCTCTAGTTGCACCATGTATTGAGCTCTAACCTTCCTTTCTTCTTCTATGTCAAGGTTGGCTAGACGATTCTTCTCCTTTTCATCTTCTATTTTCTTTAAAAGAAGTTTCCTTCCCTTCTTCAAAGAATCCATCATCTCCTTATCCACATTCACGCCTTTTGTTGACCTCTTAACCTTAGCCAATTCTTTTTCTGCTACCCCATTCTTCTTGACCAACTCGTCATAATCAGCTATTCGATTCCTTAACTCAACCTGGACCCCCGTTGTTACCTCTTCAGCTACCTCGGCCCTTTTCTGCCATTCCTTTAGAGACATTAGTTGTTTCTCTTGTTTTTCTAACCACTGATTCAAGAAAACCCTCATCGTATTTTCCTCCTCGAGCTGGTTCTCTAGCAGTTGTTGTCGCCCCTTGCTTTTGCTGAGTTCTATTATACATTGATCTAACTGTTTTCTTAGATCTTCTTCGTCCTCCTTTCTTTTCCTTTTCTGTGGTTCTATCGCTGCCTCTGGCTGTTCTTGTGTAGAGAGACCCTTCGTTGCAGAAAAATCTTCATTCCTCCAAACTGTATAATTATGGCTGAATGAGGTTTCAAAACTGCTTCCTTCTTCTCTTTTCACCTTCACGGGCCTTTCCCAATCCTGCCGGATAAACGCCATTTCTTCTATGAACGGTTGGTGCTTGAATAACCCAATAAAATCAGCTAAACCCAAGGTTCTTGGCGTATATTGCATTCCGCCCAACTGCCTTGTTACGAGGGCGGGCGCATAGCTGATGTAACCGGTTACACCAATTAGAGGAACCCATATCTTGCTTCCGCAGCTCATTGTGCAAATAGCGTTGTTCATCCACGGCGCTTTCCATTTGAAGTTGCTACTTGGCAATGCTGCATACTTATCCCTCCATGCTTTCTCATCCCAATTCTTCCAAGTCTCATCTATGGTAATCTTTAGCGGTCGCAAGTCAAACCACCAAAAGTTGTTGAAGATGTCTCTCGGTGCTTCGATATGACTAATTATCCATAGGTACAACATAGGGACGCAGCATCTCATAGCTCCTTTTCCATGTGTCCGGCAGTGACTAAGAGATAACATGGTTTCCCCCAAGATGGCTGAGGAAGGATTGATCTGGTCACGCTCATACTCGACGAAGACGCTTGCTGCTTCTAAACTGATGACCCCAGTTTCAGAAGGGAACAACACTAGCCCAAAAATGGCGAAGGCCACCAACCTATATCGCTCATCTCCCAACTTGCCTTCTTCGGCATTTTTCTTCATTCGGGCTTCAATGACCTTCCATTTAAAACCCCCTTCAGCGACTCTACACTGGCTGATCTTTCCTAAACTTAATAAGCTGACTACTTCCGAAGCTGTGTCTTCAAATCTGCGTCGGTGGTAGATTCTGTGGCTATCATTTGGAAAGTCCAGAATTCTCTCATATTCTTCCAAGGTGGGTGTCATATCGATGTTTCCAAAGGTAAAACACCGATAACTCGGATCCCAAAAATGCAGAAGGGCTTTGATCGCCGCTGCTTGTACAGGTAACCTCATTATCTGTGTAATTCTCCCATATCGCCTTTCAAACAAAGTCTCATCGACATATTCCATGATAGGCAGCAACTTTCCTAAGTCGTTTACCATGTGGAGTCGCCATTCTGTCGCACGTATGCGGCGTCGCGGCGAAAAGACTAAGTTTTTTCCATTTTTAAATCGACGAAGTAATATATATATATATATATATGGAGATACGAAAGATATTATTTTTCATTGGTAAAAATGGAGTGGGAGTCGCCACCTAGTATTTTGGTCACTAGGAACCCTAACTGGTCTCAGAGATTGGGTACGGGGACTGGTTGCGTAAAGGGAAGGTATTAGCACCCCAAATACGCCTTACCTAAGGTAAGCTGCATTGTTTTATTGTCTGATAAAAACTAAGGTGTTATTGTACATTCTAGTCGTTGGTCTGTCTATGGTTCAAGAAAAATCCTCCTCAGTAAGAAGGTCTTTTATCTTATCGGGTAAAATCTTAACCGTTCTAATGTCTATACCAAAATAATAATATTTAGGAATACGTTTTACGTATAAATTCGTAATCCCAAATATTTTAAAAAAGAAAACAAAAAGAATTTTTTTGATTTTTTTTGAAATATTGGCCTAGTTCTCATGGCTTAAATAAACTGGTTATTAAAGCCAAAATGCATGCTAATACATATATTGTTTTGAAAATTTTCTTTGTTGTGTAAAAAAAATATGATATGATATTTATATCTATATATATTGGAGAGACTAAGCCGTATTTTAAAACAAAAACAATTTTTGAAAATATTATTATTATTAATTTGTTTTTTTGCTTTTTGACGTGAATCGGGTATTTAAATACCGAGCTTGTATCCTTACGGTATAAAAATACAACCCAATATTATTCCACCTTAATAAAAAATGCAGAAAAATCAACAACATTTTTAGGTACTTTTAGAAATTTTTTTTGAAAGCAAAAACATTTTTTCTCAGAAAATCTTTGATATTTTTAGGCAAACCGGGTATTTTTAACATTGGTTTTGTATCTTTACAGTATAAAAATACCAACCAACATTAACCCATTTTGACAAAAAAAAATTCAGGGAAATCAACAATATTTTTCAAGATTTTTTCGAAATATTTTTTTTTAATAAAAAATATATATACACAATATACACACATATATATTACCAAATACTATAATTCATAATATATATATAATAAAATTTGGGCTGGGCCGGCCCAAATGAATGGGCCGAACCCAACCCCGCTGGAATCGGGCCGATCTCGGCCCGCAAGGAGGGTGGGCCGATCTCGGCCCGCAAGGAGGGTGGGCCGATCTCGGCCCGCAAGGAGGTGGGCCGATCTCAGCCCGCAAGGAGGTTGGGCCAATCTCGGCCCAACCCGAAAATTCTTTAGACTGGGCTAGACTCGGTCTGGCCCAAAATAAATAATAACAAAACTGGGCCGGAAACCCGGCCCAGTGTAACAAAAAACTCACGGGGAAGGGAAAGTAATTCCCTTCCCCTACCTCCTGCATGCAGAACGATTCTGCATGCAGGAGGATAACAGAAATAAACAAAAAATGAAAACGCAGGGAGGAAAGAAGAATACCTGGCACGGCGGAGGTGATGTTGCTGGTCGAACGTCCGGGTTGACGGTGCTGCAGCGGCGGTCGACGGCTCACAAAGACGGTTCCCAACAGTCCGGTGCCTCTCGGGTCGTGCTTGGTTTTTTCCTTTCCACTAAGCTTTCCCAACAGCTTCAATTTCTTACCCCTTCTCCCAGCTTTGTTTCCTTGAATTTTATGTGTTTATTACTTTAGTCCACTGTTTCTCTCTCCTTCAGTCTCTCTCTCTCTCTTCGTCTCGGTTATTTTCCTTCTCCTCTCCTCCCTGTGCTTACAATCTCCACCTTTCTTTTATAGGCGAGCAGGGGCTGCATGGGCAGCGTGGGGAGCAGAACGTCGTGGGTTGCTGGGCAACGTGGGGAGCAGCACAGCGCCGGTCGGCTGGTCGGTGAGCGTGGTCGATCACGGCATGGCCCTCCTGGCTTCGCGTCGTCCGAGGTGCATGGGCCTGGTCTGTTAGTGCACGCGAGGAGAGAGGGGCACCGGTTGATTAAACAACGGTTTCGTCCATGCTGCTGCACGTTCGGGGAGGAAGAAAAAAGGGGAACAGTGCCGTTCAAAACGACACTGTTTGGTCCTTTTTTTTTTTTTTTTTTTCAATATATGAAACGGCGTCGTTTTGGGAAAAACGCGCCGTTTCATTTAAAAAAAGGCGCCAGAATACGCAAAATTTCAACTCAGCCCTCAATTATCTTTTGATTCCTTCAATTGCGTCCCTGCCAATTTCGGTCCTCGCCCCCATAGTTGGCCGCGTTTTTCATCTTGGTCCTTGGCCTCTGATTTATGCAATTAAGCCCTCAATTGACCAATAAACTTCCAATTTCTTCAATTACGACCCTGGATCAAATCAAGACAGCCCCCTCTATTTACCCGCGTGTTCCAAATTGGTCCCTGGTTTCGGATTTTCACAATTAAGCCCCTAATTGGCCATTAAACTTCAATATTTATGCAATTAAGCCCCTGATTTGGCCTAATAAATTCCAAAAAAATATATTTTGGCCTCAGAACTTAAATTTCTCCCAATTAAAACCCAAATTGACCTAAAAATAAATTTTTCTTGCACTCCAATTCTCTATAAATTCAAATAAAATCCAATTAAGTCCCTAAACATCCAAATTTGGGCTTTTCTCCTCAAAAATTCAAATTTTCCTTCTCAACAGGGCTCTCATCCTTCAAGAAAATATTGCCAAAAATCCAATCTCTGTATTTTTTAACCTCCTTGACCAATCTTTCGACCATTTTTTGAGCGCTTATGCCTCCTGTTATTTTTCTAACCTTCTTCGGCTATTTATTTATTATCATTTTTTATTATTATTTTTTGTGGGGACCCAAAAATGGGTTACAACAAATACTAAATACAAAAAAAAAATCCTAAACTAAAACGTAATAAAATAAATAAAATAACTAATAAATTATTTATTTTATCAAAAAAACCTCTTTCATCAACCTCTCTGAGTTGGAAAAAACATGTCCTCAAATATAGATATCGTTAGAAATTATCCTTCATCATTTACCCAACTCATGATATATAATGTTTTTGAAGCAGAATCTTCATAATCAAAAATCATTCTCCACAATGAATATGTTCATGATAGAACTTTCTTGATCAATAATTCTTTTACCCTCCATAATTAGAGAGAAAGAGAGAGAGAGAAAGGAGGGGTGATCGATTGTATATAATTTTAATTCTTCAAAACAAGACAAGATTTTTATATGGTCAAATTGCAAGTGTCTTTTTCAAAACTTCAAATTAGCAATATAATAAATAATTTCGGATCATGTCTACTCATAGAAAATGATAGACATTGATTTATTCTTGAGAGGGGTGGCTTGGTAGTGAAGGATATTTGTTATCTTTTCAGACTTATTAGGTTCCACTTGATCTTAGTCTCCACAATTATTTTCATTAGTCTATTTGTTATTGATTTTCTTCAAGCTTGTACAACGGGATGTACATCCAACTTCTTGTTTAAATGCTTTGATTTTTGTTCGTATACTCGGGAAGTCATGTGTTCTGAACGTTGATTTGGTCTTGTGGAAGATATGGCACAAGAGAGAAGAAAATGACTTCTATGATCAATAATTTCTTCTCAACAATATCTCCACTTATTCCTTAATTTCATCAAGAACTGTCAATGGCCTTAAAAAAAAGCCTAGAACACAAGTTTACCTTTTTTTGTTTTTGTTTTTTTTTGTCTTGAACTCATTACCAAAACCTTTAATATTCAACTGTTGTCTATTGAGATTTCATGCTTGTAATGTTTCTGTTTTCAATTAGTATTACACTAGTTAGGTGCCGCACTAAGTAGCGGGTTTACTTTTTATTTTTAAAAAAATTATTGTAAACATTTATAATATAAAAAATCATATATTATTAATAATAATTTTTTCAAATTTATTAATTATTTTATTATTAATATTAATTATAATAAAAATAATAATATTTATAACACAAATGATAATACTTTTAATATTCATACTTTATTAGTTATAAAAAAATATTTATAACACAAATAATACTATTTTTGATATGAATATTTAGAATTATAATAAAAATAATAATATTTATAACATAAATAATTATATGAAGAATTTCAAGGATGCTTATAACCCTAATAATAATATTTTTTATATCAATACTTTGAGTTATAATAAAAATAATAATATTTTTGATATGAACATTTTGAATTATAAGAGAAAAAAATAATATTTATAACACACATTATTATATTAAGACACATGTGGTTGGGCGTGGACGTGTCCAAACCGAACTTGAGGGTGGGCGAGACGCGTCCCAACTTAGGGTTGGGCGTGGCTGTGTCCAGACCCAACTTAGGGTTGGTCGTGGACGCGTCCAGACTTTTAATTATAATATAAATAAAAATAAAAATATAAATAACACAAATAATATTATTTTTAATATTAACTTGGAGTTGGGCGTGGACGTGTCCAGACCTAACTTAGGGTTTGGGCTTTGACGCGTCTAGACCCAGACCCAACTTGGGGTTTAGTGTTCACACGTCTAGCCCCAACTTGGGGTTTAGTGTTGACACGTCTAGCCCCAACTTGGGGTTTGGGCGTTGACGCATCCAGACCCAGACCCAGAACCAACTTGGGGTTTAGTGTTGACGTGTCCAGCCCCAACTTGGGGTTGGGCGTGGACGCGTCCAGACTTTTAATTATAATAAAAATAAAAATAATTATAACACAAATAATACTATTTTTAATATTAACATGGAGTTGGGCGTGGATGCGTCCAGACCTAACTTTGGGGTTTGGGCGTTGACGCGTCCAGACACAGACCCAACTTGGGGTTTAGCATTGACGCGTCTAGCCTCAACTTCGGGTGGGCGTGGACGTATCCTGACCCAACTTGGGGTTTGGGCGTTGACGCGTCTAGCCCTAAATTGGGGTGGGCATGGACGCATCCAGACCTAGACCCAGTCCCAACTTGGGGTTTAGTGTTGACGCGTCCAGCCCCAACTTGGGGACGCGTCTAGACTTTTAATTATAATAAAAATAAAAATAATTATAACACATGTTGTAACCCATTTTTGGGTCCCCATAAAAAATAAATAAATAGCCAAAAGAGGTTAGAAAAAATAACAGGAGGCAGAAGCGCTCAGAAAACAGTCAGAAAATTGGTCAAGGAATTTAAAAATACAAGGATTGAATTTTTTACAGTATATTCTTGAAGGATGAAAGCCCTTTTGAGAAGGAAAATTTGAATTTTGAGGAGAAAAGCCCAAATTTGGATGTTTATGGACTTAATTGGATTTTTATTTGAATTTATAGAAGATTTGATTGCAAGAAAAATTGATTTTTAAGTCAATTTGGGTTTTAATTTGGAGAAATTTAAGTTCTGGGGCCAAAATATATTTTTTAGGAATTTATTGGGTCAAATTAGGGGCTTAATTGCATAAATATTGAAGTTTAATGGCCAATTAGGGACTTAATTGTGAAAATCCGAAACCAGGGACCAATTTGGAGAAGGCGCAAAGATAGAGGGGGCTGTTTGGAATTGTTTCAGGGGCTTAATTGAAGAAATTGGAAGTTTATTGATCAATTAAGGGCTTAATTGTGAAAATCAGAGGCCAAGGACCAAAGTGAAAAACGCGGCCAACTATAGGGGTAGGGACCGAATTTGGCAGGGACGCAATTAAATTTTATTCTTGATTGAAGGACTCGATTGAAGGACTTAATAGAACAAATGACAAATTAGGGATTGATTTAAAAACAAAGTTTCTGGCGCCTTTATTTTAAAATGAAACGACGCATTTTGTCTAAAACGACGTCGTTTCATGCATAAATAAAAAAAAATAAAAAAAAAGAGAGACTGAACGTTGCTGTTTTGAACGGCACTGTTCACTGTCTTCTTCCCCCCGAACATTACAGTGGGGAAGAAGGAAAAGTTTGTATTTTTTATCTTTTTTTTTTTTTGCAGGTCCCTCTTGCCACCGACCGAGGCCCCACGTCGGTGGGCCACCGACAGAAAACAATGGCCGACAACCCGCCTCGTTGCCGAAGCCGAGGGAGGCCAGCCGCTCCTCGACCCTCTCCGGGGCTCCACGTTGAAGTCGCGCCATGGTTCTATAAATAGAGAACCGAAAGGGAGAACAGGGAGGACGAAAAAACAGAACATAAGAGGAAATCGAAGAAAACTAAAAAAAAGAAAAAAACCGAAGGGAGGAGAGAGAGAGGAGACCAAAGAGAGAGAGAGAACAAACGGGACCAGGGAAAAGAGAAAAGAATAAACCGAAAACAAAAGAAAATAAAACAGAAAACAAAGAGAATTGAAGGAAGAGAGATAAAGACCGAAAACAAAAAAAAGAAGAGGGGAAGAGGAAAAAAATCTTTTCTCTCCGCCGCTTGGGAACAGCCCCAGCGCCGCCGTCCGCGAAGCCACGCCACCGCGGCACCGCCTCCTCCACGCCAGGTAACGTCCTCTTCCCCCCTGCCTTTGTTTTCGCCAACGTCTTCCTCCTGCATGCATAATCCTATTGCATGCAGGAGGACGGGAGGGGAAAATTAATTCCCCTCCCCGTTTCATTTTTTTTCTCTCCTGGGCCAGACCGGTTCTGGCCCAGTCTTTAGGTCTGGGCCGGGTCCGGCCCAGACCAGAAGAAGCATGATGGCTTGTTGGGCCGAGATCGGCCCAACCCAGTCTGGGCTGAGTTCGGCCCAACCTTTCTTTGTGTGGGCTGAGTCCGGACCGTTTATTTGGGCCGGCCCAGCCCGAATTGTTAATATATTATATATTATATATTATGATATATTATAATATATGTGTGTATATATGCTATATATATAAAAAAAATATTTAAATTAAAAATATATATTTCGAAAAATGTTAAAAAAAATATTGTTGATTTTTCTGCATAGTTTTGTCAAAATGGTTTAATGTTGGTTTGTATTTTTATACCGTAAAGATACAAAACCAGTGTTAAAAATACCCGGTTTTCGTCAAAATATCAAAGATTTTCAGAATAAAAAATGTTTTTGCTTTCAAAAAAATTCTAAAAAGTCCCTAAAAATGTTGTTGATTTTTCTGCATATTTTTATCAAAGTGGATTAATATTGGGTTGTATTTTTATACCGTAAGATACAAGCTCAGTATTAAAATACCCGATTTTCGTCAAAGCATAAAAAATTAATATTTTCCAAAAATTGTTTTTTTTTCATTTTAAAATACAGCCTAGTCTCTCCAATATATATATATATAAATATTATAACATCATATTTTCACACAACAAAGAAAATTTTCAAAACAATATATGTATTAACATGCATTCTGGCTTTAATAACCAGTTTATTCAAGCCATGAGAACTAGGCCAATATTTCAAAAATTCTAAAAAATCTTTTTGTTTTCTTTTAGTATTTGGGATTACGAATTTATACGTAAAATGTATTCCTAAATATTATTAATAAAGTTTTGGTATAGACGTTAGAACGGTTAGGATTTTACCCGATAAGATAAAATACCTTCTTACCGAGGAGGATTTTTCTTGAACCATAAACAAACCAATGACTAGAAGTACAATAACACCTTAGTTTTTATCAGACAATAAAACAATGCAGCTTACCTTAGGTAGGGCGTATTTGGGGTGCTAATACCTTCCCTTTACGCAACCAGTCTCCGTACCCGATCTCTGAGACCAGTTAGGGTTCCTAGTGACCAAAATACTAGGTGGCGACTCCAAAGAACCAAATCAAAAATAATTAAAAAAATTCGCCAGTCGAACCCGCGATAGGATTAGTTTTTTTGGAGGTGCGACAACACAAATAATACTATTTTTGTTATAAGTAATAATATTATAATAACAATAGGAAGCGGACACTTGGCGCTTAGTTTGCCCTAGCTCCACGTGGCGTTTGGCGACCCTTCCCTAGCTATCAGACCTGAGTGCCATGTTTTGCTTTGGAGTGCTTGGGTGAGTCAGGCCGTGCCCGCCCAACGTACAGACCCGATCACCACGTGGTGATGGAGGTGGCTTGGGGAGAGCTAGCATGCTTAGGTCACAACAAAGGGCCCGATTATATTGGGTCGGGCGTCATAACCCTAACTTAATGGGCTTTTTTTAAAAAAAAATTTATTGGATTGAGATTGGGTCGGGCTCGAAACGCAATTGGGCTGGGGTCGACCTGAATACCACCTACTGCATTTTGGGCTAGGCCCAACCCACCTCGTGGGCTGGGCTGATGATCTAGCCTGTGGCAATCATGGACTGGTTACTCTGCATAAGCACAGTAACCAATCAATTATAATTAGCCGGTTATTGTGCTCCTACACATTTACCGGGTAATTATTTTCTTGCTTGCAGAAAGTGCATAGTGCACGTTCTACATGCAAGAAGATAGACAATAAATGAAGATGAGGGGGAGAGAATTACCTGGAATAATAAGCTCGAATAGATGAGCTGACAGTGATATTGGTGGTTGTTCTCGGTGGTGTTGCTGTGGTCGCTCTTCCTCTTCTCTTCTGTTTCTGCGTTGCTTCTTTTCTCTATTTCTTTGTATAATTATTGAAGTTTGATGGTCAATTAGGGACTTGATTAAAAAAATTCAAAACCAAGTTTTATAAGTTGTTGGCATTGAAAGCTTCAATAAGTCAAGGTTCTTAAGTTTCCTCAAATGTGATCTCAAAACCTGAAAAATAGTTGTTGCGCTATATGTTAAGTCATAATGAGCTCACGATATGCATAATAGAAACTAAAAATCAGAATTGCTGGGAGCTCACGATATGCATAATAGAAACTAAAAATCAGAATTGCTGGGACGAACACAAACAATAGACAGATTAGATTTATATATATTAACAATGTTTAGATTTTCAATGGTTGACAATTTAACATTTAATTACTTGAGTGTTTTTTATGTTTTTTTCCCTTCAAAATTTACTCTGATTTTAGCAATCTTCAGGTTTTGAAACAAATAGCTTCTTGTTCTTCTACTTTGGTCATTCTCTAAATAACTATTTTAATATATTCCTCGGTTATCATAAAAAAACCCCTTCCTTAATTTTTTTTATTTTAAATGCAATGAAACAATTAGACATGAAAAACAAAGAAAATAACATAACACCCCCCCGCCCCCCATAACTTGTTATTTGCTTTTAAGGGTAGTTATGTGGTTTAACAATGCCAAAAAAAGTTGATAAACAATTATAACTCCTATTAATTTCAAAGGGATAAATAAATCCCATGAAAAATATTATTTTACTCCAAAAAATAAGTTATTTATTGTTATCTTAAAATTAAGGAAAAGACATCATTACATTGTAACAATCTAATGAGTCTAGCATATAAGACATTGATAAGGTTTAGTGTTTTTTTTAAGCATTATATATTTAAATCCACCATTAGCCACACTGATGTGGATACTAGGAATCATACTAGGATATTTGTTATCTTTTCAGACTTATTAGGTTCCACTTGATCTTCGTCTCCGCAATTATTTTCATTAGTCTATTTGTTATTGATTTTCTTCAAGCTTGTACAACGGGATGTACATCCAACTTCTTGTTTAAATGCTTTGATTTTTGTTCGTATACTCGGGAAGTCATGTGTTCTGAACGTTGATTTGGTCTTGTGGAAGATATGGCACAAGAGAGAAGAAAATGACTTCTATGATCAATAATTTCTTCTCAACAATATCTCCACTTATTCCTTAATTTCTTCAAGAACTGTCAATGGCCTTAAAAAAAAGCCTAGAACACAAGTTTACCTTTTTTTGTTTTTGTTTTTTTTGTCTTGAACTCATTACCAAAACCTTTAATATTCAACTGTTGTCTATTGAGATTTCATGCTTGTAATGTTTCTGTTTTCAATTAGTATTACACTAGTTAGGTGCCGCACTAAGTAGCGGGTTTACTTTTTATTTTTATAAAAATTATTGTAAACATTTATAATTTAAAAAATCATATTTTTTTAATATTATTAATAATAATTTTTTCAAATTTATTAATTATTTATTATTAATATTAATTATAATAAAAATAATAATATTTATAACACAAATGATAATACTTTTAATATTCATACTGTATTAGTTATAAAAAATATTTATAACACAAATAATACTATTTTTGATATGAATATTTAGAATTATAATAAAAATAATAATATTTATAACATAAATAATTATATGAAGAATTTCAAGGATGCTTATAACCCTAATAATAATATTTTTTATATCAATACTTTGAGTTATAATAAAAATAATAATATTTTTGATATGAACATTTTGAATTATAAGAGAAAAAAATAATATTTATAACACACATTATTATATTAAGACACATGTGGTTGGACGTGGACGTGTCCAAACCCAACTTGAGGGTGGGCGAGACGCGTCCCAACTTAGGGTTGGGCGTGGCTGTGTCCAGACCCAACTTAGGGTTGGTCGTGGACGTGTCCAGACTTTTAATTATAATAAAAATAAAAATAAAAATAAAAATAATTATAACACAAATAATATTATTTTTAATATTAACTTGGAGTTGGGCGTGGACGTGTCCAGACCTAACTTAGGGTTTGGGCTTTGACGCGTCTAGACCCAGACCCAACTTGGGGTTTAGTGTTCACACGTCTAGCCCCAACTTGGGGTGGGCATGGACGCATCCTGACCCAACTTGGGGTTTGGGCGTTGACGCATCCAAACCTAGACCCAGACCCAACTTGGGGTTTAGTGATGATGTGTCCAGCCCCAACTTGGGGTTGGGCGTGGACGCGTCCAGACTTTTAATTATAATAAAAATAAAAATAATTATAACACAAATAATACTATTTTTAATATTAACATGGAGTTGGGCGTGGATGCGTCCAGACCTAACTTTGGGGTTTGGGCGTTGACACGTCCAGACACAGACCCAACTTGGGGTTTAGCATTGACGCGTCTAGCCTCAACTTCGGGTGGGCGTGGACGCATCCTGACCCAACTTGGGGTTTGGGCGTTGATGCGTCTAGCCCTAAATTGGGGTGGACATGGACGCATCCAGACCCAGACCCAGTCCCAACTTGGGGTTTAGTGTTGACGCGTCCAGCCCCAACTTGGGGTTGGGCATGGACGCGTCTAGACTTTTAATTATAATAAAAATAAAAATAATTATAACACAAATAATATTATTTTTGTTATAAGTAATAATATTATAATAACAATAGGAAGCGGACACTTGGCGCTTAGTCTGCCCTAGCTCCACGTGGCGTTTGGCGACCCTTCCCTAGCTATCAGACCTGAGTGCCATGTTGTGCTTTGGAGTGCTTAGGTGAGTCAGGCCGTGCCCGCCCAACGTACAGACCCGATCACCACGTGGTGATGGAGGTGGCTTTGGGAGAGCTAGCATGCTTAGGTCACAACAAAGGGCTCGATTCTCTTGGGTGGGGCGTCATAACCCTAACTTGTATAATTTTAATTAGAGAGAAAGAGAGAGAGAGAGAAAAGAGGGGTGATCGATTGAATATAATTTTAATTCTTCAAAACAAGACAAGATTTTTATATAATTTGTCATCGTATAATTTTAATTCTTGATCAATAATTCTTTTACCCTCCATAATTTGAGAGTCAACTGTGGATGATACCTTGAACTGACGAATCTGAGTTTCCACGTGCGACTCGGGGCACGTACACGAGGCCCAGAGGCGAGTCCCATCCCATCATCAGCAGTGTTGAGTTGCCCTTTTTAGACTGTTTGATTTCACACTCCAATGTTTTATTTTCTTTTTCATAAGAGTTTAAAGCCTCATTTATATAATAATAATAATAATGCAGAACACACTTTAGCAGTTCACACTCCATATTTTACACGTTTGATCATCGTATTGTATAATAATTTGTGTTTTTTGGTCTTATGATTTTTTTAGTATTTAATTTTTTTATTTGATCTTTTAATATTATATTTATTAAAAATTAAATTCCATAATTTATGTTGATTTTTTAAAAAAAAATTATTGTAATCTCATAAAATATTATATTATAGCATTGGATTGGATTGATACTTAATTTTATAAAAAAATATTAATTTCATTGTTTGCAACAAATTAAAAATTAAAAGATCAAAATTAAAAAAGAAAAAGAAAAAAGAAATGGCACGCTGCTTTTCTCAAGCATTGTGTTGACAGCGTTTTAGGGGGTTTTTTGCCTTGGGATTTTTCCCCTTTGACCCTTCTAGTTTTGCAATTAAGTTTTTAAATCCAAAACTTTTTTTTTAATTTTTCAATCCTTATATTTGAGAAATAAGAGAATCATTGAAAATCAATGGCCAAAATTGAAAATCAAAAGAGAAAATAGAAAGAGTCCAGTTTGTCAATTTCAATGACAAAAATAGCCAAATTCTACATCAAAGTATTTTTATTGATGAAATGGGTACTATTGAGATATTTTTAGGCTTCCAAGTTGCTATAAAAAATAGATTGGAGTTGGAGGAGTTTCTTTTTCTAGTTTGATTTTGTGTTTTTGATATTTTTGAGAATTTTTTTGGGTTTATAAATTGATTATTTTAAGGCTTTAAGGGTATTTATTATGTGTTTTTAGGTGAATTGAAAAATAAAATTTTACATAAAAAGGACTAGATTTTCTAGTCAGTGGCTGGAAACTAGATAGGGCGATGACACATCATCTTCCATAGTAAAAAATACATCATTTGATTTTTTAGAAAAATTAGACATATGACACATTGTCATTCCAATATTTTATAAAAATAGAAAGACCCATGTGGCATGAAGGCCTAGTTGCATTGGACTAACAGACTACTATGCATGGCTTGCTTCTTCTTTTATTTTTGATATACACAATTTATATGTATTTTTTTAAAAGTAATTGATTAAAAATATATTAGTTATATTATCTTATTAAATTCTTAAACTAATTACGAATATGTTTAGATATTATTTATTTACTACCGTTTAAGACCCGTACATTGCTAGAGCCTATTGCAGTTGTGAGTAATAATGCTGAAATAACCTGTTACATGTTCCCTCAATTCAGCAAATAATTTTGCTTCATATGAATCCAATTCCTAATAATTTTCCGATGAAAATCCGACCAACATTCCAGGGGTAAAAAGCGAAAAGAAAAAAAGAAAAAGCTGTGCTCTGTTTTTCTTTTTCTTCTTCTTTTTTTTTTCTTTTATTAAAAAAAATGCACTTAAATGGGCGTGGAACCACACAATTATAGCCCCCTGACCACTGTAAAAGGATAGTAAATTGATTGTCGGAATCAACAGAAACACATATACGAGGCATAAAAGGAGTGCCATTTTGTGCACTGTGAGGTCAATTATTGTAGATTTCAACAATGTTTTTTTTTTCCTTGAATTTTCTTTATTCAAGTAATCAATTTTTTATTTAATTTCACTCCCTCAAAGCATTTTTATTCTATTTATTTTATTTTTACTCTAAATTTATTAATTAAATATTATATGAATTATTTAAAAATAAATAAATATTAAAGATAAATAAAATATTTATTGATAATAAATATTTTTACATAAATAAAATGATTTTTTAAGGGTCAAGATATAGAAAAAAAGTCTTATAGATTAAAATAAAACTAGAATATAACTATGAAATTTAATTAAGCAAACCTAGAATTTAATAAGGAATTATAAACAATGAAACCTTTTATTATAAACAATTCAAAAATATTTTTGAACCATTCCAAGTCCTCCTTTTTTAATTGACAAATCCTGAAGAAGGTGTTAATTAGTTTTAGTTTTTTCACAAGAGAAACAGAAAAAAGTTATGCAATGAATCTTGTTTTTTTGTTAAAAAAAAAAAAAAGAGTTCTGAGAGATTACACAAATTAGGAGTGCTTCTTGAGATTAAATATAAAGAAAAGAGCTTTTCTTCTTTCTTTTCTTTTAACTTAAACAAAAGAATCTCACAATATATTTTTAAACAAAATAATATTCCATGCTTGTCTCTATCAACATGACGGCATCCTTGAGATGACTAAATCAATGTATATG
Organism: Populus davidiana x Populus alba var. pyramidalis; assembly: GCA_027475595.1. Taxonomy (NCBI): domain Eukaryota; kingdom Viridiplantae; phylum Streptophyta; class Magnoliopsida; order Malpighiales; family Salicaceae; genus Populus; species Populus davidiana x Populus alba var. pyramidalis. The sequence goes on along the minus strand of JANKYH010000232.1, from coordinate 21,679 downwards.
GAGTATGAACATGCACGAACATGTTTAGTGTTTATGCATTTTTTGAGATACGTGGGCAAAATGCAGGGCTGCGGCACCCGATTGGCTGGGTTTGTACCTGCAGGGGACGTAAGACTGCATAAAATATATAGATGAATTGCGGGGCAAATCTCCTTTGGCAGCGAGCTTACTTGTTTGCAATGGTGAATTTGATCACCGGCCGCCGTTGAGTGGCCAGCTGCCAAAGGAGTAATTGCCCGGTAATTATTGCATCCATACTCTTGATCACTCACCACTACCTACTTCCTTGATGAACAGTCTCAGGGATGCCTACGTATATAAATAGAAGATGAGAAACGTCTGTTGTTCTTCATGCAAATAGCATATTCTGGGCAGATCCATTGCTCTCAGCAGCAGTCAAGAATATGAAGTCGTGAAAAAAGAGAAAAAGAAGGTTAAGAATAATCCACAACTAGTGGTCCTCCAGATTTTATTCTTGCTGCTGACATTTATCTGGCCAAATGTTTTTGAGTTATTAAGCCGGAAATGGACACCAGCATAATTTTTGCACAGAGTTAATGACGAAACTCTTCACCGTTTCTAACCTTTTCGGAATTTCTCTGTTTCTCAATTTTGTATCACAAAGTAAAGAATCAAGGAAGATTCACGATTATATTTAGACTTTTAGATTTTTTGAATGATAACTAAATAATACATTGGAGAAATGCAGGGGGAAATTTAGATAAGGGTTGAATGAAAACCTAATGATCAGTTGATTAATGATCAGTACGATCTAGCCTTTTTCGAATGAAAACCTAATGATCAGTTGATTAATTCTCAAACATATGTTTTTTTTATATATATTTTTATTAGCAATACATGTAATGATCAGGAGGAAAAACTAAAATTTAATTTAATATAAGACAAAAATGAGAAAGAAAATTGAGAATATTTCTATAAATATGCCACGAATTCAGTATATTCCCAAGCATATTCAAAAGCTAATGTCAAAACTAAAAAACAAAAATAAAAATTGGTTAGAGATGAAAATGGGTGAAGCCCGAGATCTTGAAGGAACCAGTCTGAGTGACGGACCTGACACGGAGGGGGTTGAATAAGAACAACAATAATCGTCAGGGACTACATTGAGAAAAACCGAAAATAGAGGGACTGGATCCAGGGTTTTACTCTTTAAAATATTTGTCGTGTTCACGTTCCCATCATTTTCGATCGACACATGAAGAAAAGAGAGAGCGCATATTTAAATCTTGAGGTAGAAAAAACTGAACATTTTGTTAGACGGATATTTAAGTGGTCGTCAAAGGTGGCCACCCGTGGTTTTTTTTTTTTTTTTTTTTTTGTGGTGGAGGCAACAGCCAGGGATGAACAGCCAGGGACCATGAAACCATTAACGGGAAAGCTAGAGAGAAGTACCTTTCTACAGGAATTGTTCTGGCATATCCTGTATCTTTTCTTTGGCATATCCAAATTCTGGTGCGAATCATGCATGCTACATAAAAGGCCTCTTTGAGCTGTTCACCTACACAACTCGAGCAATGCTAGCTAGCTCGCTAGGTGATGATGGAGCTAGGCAATGCATCTATCATTTATGGCTAAAGAATAACAGGGCTTTATCCTCCTTTGGCAAACAGAACATGGAAATAAATGCCTGCATATTTCTGTTTTGCCAAAGGAGAATTGCCCTGCCATTCGATTCCACAGTTACTTGAATGTGTCTCTTGTTCTTCATGAATATCATCATGATATGATATCTCTTGCAATTACTTTTTGGTCAGATTTTTAATCTCCCTTGCATAAAAATAATCTTTTATTTCACTTTTTAGCAGAAATGTCAGAAAAATATTGCAGTATGAATCGATGAGGGCTAGCACTTTCCGATCAACTGGAATAAAGGCTGCACAAGCTATTAATGTAATGTTGTTTTGTTCTCTCATTTTCTTGGGCTGTTTGCGTACCATATTTACATCTTTATCTTGTTCGCATGCGCATCAGCAGTTCTTGAGAAAGAGTTGACATTCAGTGTGCTCTCTTCAACTATAGGCACTGGAGACTGGATAGAAACATACACAGCCAGCTAATGCTTTGGTACTGCCGGTGATGATTTCATAGCTAGCTTATCTACAGCTATATCTATCTTACCATTGAAACAAGCTCTTCAAATTAAGGGATAGTCAAATCACAAATGCGGACGTAGTTCTTGTTCATATTTCTTTGAGATTTTACAGTGATTGTACTGTTAGGATTGAATATTTAATTACCAGATTCTTTTTATAATAATTTTGTATATAGTTTTATAAGTTAGCTATTAATATCGTGTGTGTGTGTGTGTTGTACTTTTTTCACTCTCTCAATAAAAAAAAAATCAGCAAAATATTTTCTTCATATTTATAAATATGGTATCAGGACATGATTTCTGAAATCCATAAACCCTAATTTTCCTCCTATTGCTCTGCCTCCCCCCCCCCCCCCCCAAAGTCTTTGAGTTCATTGAAAAGAAAAACACCATTGAGAGAAATGGATTGTGTTTGTGTGTGATTTTCTAGAGAAAAAAGATAGCTAGATCTGAAAAATTCCCAGCTTTCCCAAATAATGATTTGGAGATCCATCCAATTTTAGTCAAACACTCTGATAAGAGCCGTTTGTGGTCTGATTGAGCTGAAAATTTGTAAGCATGTTCATGACACGAGGCTTTATAATTTGAATGCTGGAGGTCAGATTTAGAGCAGCCTAACTAGTGTTTTTTACTGTGAAAAATAACCACAACTTTGTGATTGTGAGAATTTAATCTACGTTTCCAAGCTTTCCTCGCAAGCAAAAACTCTATGGTGAAATGATGGATGCAATGAAGAAAATAATGAAACTTGATGTTGGTTGAATTAACAATGAAAGAGATAAAACTCTTTGCGTGCTACAAGAATGTGATTGGTGGGGATGAGGAAATAATGGAGAATTTTATCGCAAGCCAAGCAAAAGGAGGTGTCAAAAAGGAATGAAACATATGTGAAGAGGACCAAAGCATATATAGGAAGAAGGTGGAGGGCAGAGTTAACTGATATTTGTAATTATATGATGGCTATGGTTGGTGATGATCTGATCATTCTATCATCCTGGGAAATCTTCTGTGTTTTACTATAAGATCTAAGGTAATAATTACTACTATCTAGCAAACTTTACGAGCTGTATTAATAAAAGTTATGAAGCATCTAATCAATCACTTGAGACATATAAAACCATTAAAATAATTTTTGAAACAAAGACATAAGATAATGTTGCAGGGAAAAAAAAAAAAACTTCAATCATGGTAGTAGCTTAGATTCAAGGTTGTTAAAATCGCGATTTTAGAACGAAACGGAAAGCCCTTCACAAAATCGGATCGTAAAAACGGATCGTAAAATCGTAAAATCGTAAGGAATTTTGAAATACATTAAAAAAAATTCATGTTTCAAATAAAACTTCATACATATTTCAAGGACATTAAAAAACATGTTTCAAATAAAACTTCATACATATTTCAAGCCTTCAAATAAAAATTCATATATAATTCAAGCATCTTAAAATATAGGATTCAAATAAAAGTCATAAATAATATAAAATAACTTTTCATTAACTAATAATCAACAAACTTAAAACAAACAATCTGATGGTGTGTCATGTAAACTAAAACCAGCTTCATTCCCTTCATCTTCCTCATCATTCCTTAAGCATTCATCACAATAAAAAAAAATATTGATATAAAAAATAAAAAAATATAAATTCAGCATTATTATAGTATATATTTTTAAATAAATATTAATTTTTAAAAGCATCATACACCACAATAATATATATACACTACATGTTACTTCATTTATAAGTCCGCAAAACAGTTAGTTACATGTTAGAAAAAGTAATTTGATATTATTATATATATAAAAAAAAACATTAAAATTAATTTAAAACAAAAATAATATTTTTTTATAAAAACATTTTCTAACCAAGAAAAAAAGCCTCTTGCTTTACTTGTACAAAATGTTTGCCATAATTTTTTAGTGAGATCCACGAAAAAGAGAAACCAATAACAAAAATCAAGGATAATTTGGGGGGGGGGGGGGGGCGGGTGTGCAGCAATTATATTGGGGAAGGGGAGGGGGACTGGGGAGCAATTATATTGGGGGAGCAATTATAATATGGGAGGGGGGAGCAATTATATTGGGGAAGGGCCGGAGCAATTATATTGGGGGAGGGTCGGCTTTTAAATTAAAATCGTAAAATCGGTCCTGATATCGCGATTTTGCGCGATATCATCCGATTTTTACGATTTTACCCGATTTCAATCCGATTTTACTTATTTTCGATTTTTTCAACCGATTCAACTCGTAATGCATGTTTTGACTCATAAAATCGTGCGATTTTACGAGTCAAAACGCGATTTTGACAACCTTGGCTTAGATAATAGTGATAAAGTTTTAAATATTCTTCACTTATTTCTAAATGTTTATGGATAATTGATTATAATTCTATAGATTATATGACATTTGATTCTAAACATGTCTCATATATTTTTATATATTTACTGTTGGTGATACTTTGACCTTTGTTATTAGATAAATATCTTTGACCTTTGACCTTTTCTAATACTTTTAATTTAGATTACATTCTAATTGTTCCATCATTAAATTATAACTTGTTGACAATTTCTTAAATGACCTACACTTTATCTTGTGTGGTATTTATTTGACCTAAATATTATATGTTTATGGACATTCAAACCAAATATACAATTGGTTATGCTATTAACGAGAGAAGTTGTATTACCTTGACTTAGTGTGAAATTTTTTTGATAAGTTACGTCAATATTTAACAATGGATTGATCTAAAAGGAAGAAGAGGACATCTAAAATCTAGTTTTGAAATTGAAGTTCAGGCATACGTCAATAACATTTTTGAGTTTATTTATAAAAGTTAATGTTTTTAGTTTTTGATATGATGTTTGTGAACTAGCAAAAACTATCATACTTTGTTTTTATTAAGTTTGACTAAGAGCCCACATCCATATATGCTTTGTTTCTATTAACTTTTGGGTCCATCCAAAGTCCTATTTTGGGTGGATCATGTTAATTTGTTACCTTTATTAAGAACTATACAAGATAATCAGAGAGAGCTTGATGAAATTCAAAGGTAAAGTAAGCTTGTTATTTCAAGAAAATTATAGTTGGTTGAATCTTTTAGTACAATGCACAAGTTCAAGTTCTTTAAAGTGATAATATAAAAGAACATCTTAGTTCTGAACTTCATATAAACTATTCATCAACTACTTTTTTCAATACACCCTTGTAGATTACAAGCAGGGTTGCTAAGTGTAAAAATCAACACTTATTTAGTGTTATTTATGCTTTAATGATAAAAACATGTGCTATTATCTTATTATAGAGAAGCACTTGCCTCTACAACATATTTAATCGACCATGTATCCTCTAGTTCTATTAACTTCTGGACACCATTTAAGGCTTGTCGCACCCCAAAAAATCCTTGACGCGTGGCATCGGCTGGCGATTTTTCATCGTTTGTTGCGTTTGCTTTGAATCCGTTCGTGGGAGTCGCCACCTAGTAATTTATTAAGCGCTACTAGGAAACCTAATGTACTGGTCTTGTCAGAGATCGCGAGTAAGGGACTGGTTGTGGTTAGGGAAGGTATTAGCACCCCTAACGCACCCTACCTGAGGTAAGCTGCTTTGTGTTCTGATGTGATTTGAAAATTTAAAATATTAATTAAATTCTAAGGCTTGAATAAATCAGTTACTAAATCCCCGAATATGTGTAAAAACATGTTCTCACACTTTCATGGAAAATATAACTCGATTTTATTTGTCCTTAAGATATTTAACCATATTTAAATTTACAATTAATTCTTTTTGTCCTTTTTTGATTTTAATTCAATAACATAAATATATAAAAAAACATACAAGCACACACACAAACATTTCTTTTTTTTTGTTATTTATCACTTTCTCTTTTCTTTTCTTTTCCTTTTCTTTTACATCAAAATACAACACAAATTCAAAACAACAAAATAAAAATTACATTAATTAATTTAAAATTTACAAAAAACAGCCCCAACACAATCTGGAATTTATAGGGCACCACCGGAACAGTGTTGGAAGCATATTTTAGGCGGCTGGACAGTGGCGGCGCGTCTCCCCATTCCCTTCCAGCGGTGAGAATCGCCGCCACCTGCAAAGAGGAGAAAAAACGCACAAAAGGCAGTTGATTTTATTTCTTTCTTTCCTTCATATCTGTTTCGGTCTTCTTTTTTTCAGTTATAGTTTGTCGTTCTACCCTTCTTCCAGTGACAGATCTAGCGATGGTTGTCCATGGTTGTTGATGGCTGAGAGGAGCGCCGCCGAGATGGAGACTGTCGTGGAGGGCAGATCGGCGGTTTGCAGAGGGCGACGAGGGATCAGTGGCTAGTTGAAGGCGGCGCTGCTGTGGTTGATGGAGTGGACGACGCCGATGGGATGAGGAGACGCCGCTGCTGGGCCTCCGTTCGGTGTTGGAGGGGGCGCCGCTGCTAGGGCTGTGGATCGCTGCTGAGTTGATCAAAGAAGAAGATGATGTCGAGAGAGGTGCTTCAGTGTTGATGGGTCCGGCGGGATCGAGACGAAGGCTATGATGTTTCGGGCAGCTGTTGTGGGGAAGGAAAAATCCAAAAGTCCAGTAGGGGGGCGGCTAGCTTTGTTTTTCTGACTTTGGTTGGGGAAGGGAGAAGCCGAGAAAACGCTGCTGGGTTTGTGGGTATGCGACTGGTTCGGGGTTGACTATTTTCAGGTAAGAGGGGGGAGACTTGTGGTTGTGATTTGAGGGGAGACGGCGTTCGGCCAGGTGAGGGAGGAGGAGGAAAAATCCCTAGGTGGGGGCTGCTGGTTCGTTTCGCCGGCCAACCTGAACGAAAGGAAGAAAAAAAAAAGTTTTGAAAAAGAAGAAACTTGAAACCGGGGGGGGGGGGGCGGCTCACAAAAAAAAAAATCCAGCGGGGGGGTGGCTGGTGTCAAAGAAAAAGTTTTTTAGGGTTAGGTTTTTTTGTGTTTTTTCTTTTGAAAGTGCCAAAATTACCCATGTATCAAAATTGCCCCCCCTTTTAAAAATCAGTTTAGCATGGTATTTATAAGAAAACTTTTGCCAGGTTTTTCAACTTGGTCCCTCAACTTCTTCTTTTTTGTAAATTTTGATTTTTCTTATTTTTTTGTATTTTTTAAAAACGAGCAATATCAACGTCGACTCAAATGCGGAAAATCAATGATTTTAAAAATGACGCGTGAAAAGTCGAACGCGTTTGAAAATCTTTTAAAAAATTAAATTCTTTTTTTTTTTTAGACGACGTTGAAAATGCTAAAATGATGAAAATATATTAAAAACATATTTTTTGGATTTTCTTTGTTTTTCTCTATTTTTGATTTTTTTTGAAAATATATCAAAACGTGGGTCAAAAAATGGGTAGCAACAGATGCCTCCTCTTTACAATGCTTACGAAGCAAAACTCTTCAAAATTTTGTATAGTAAGCTTTGTAAAGAAAACATAAGGAAAATGATTTCATTATCTTGGGCGACCTGCCCACACACTCACACTGATCTATTTTCACGGGCGACCTGCCCACACATACTCACTCTGGTCTATTTTCACGGGCGACCGCCCACCCATACTCACTCTAGTCTATTTTCACGGGCGACCTGCCCACACATACTCACTCTAGTCTATTTTCACGGGCGACCGACCCACACTCTCACACTGGTCTATTTTCACGGGCGACCTGCCCTTTGAATTGGGTTTACCTAAGATCCCATCTAGCGACCTCATTCAACTGGAATGAAATATGCGTAACTCGGTTAACCTGAAATCCAATCTGGCGATTCCCTTTAACCAAAGCTACATGAGATCCCATCTGGCGACCTCATTCGACTGGAACTAAACTGTGTGTCACTCGGTTAACCTGAAATCCCATATGGCGATTCCCTTTAACCAAAGCTACCTGAGATCCCATCTGGCGACCTCATTCAACTGGAACGAAAATATGTGTAACTCAGTTAACCTGAAATCCCATCTGGCGATTCCCTTTAACCAAAGCTACATGAGATCCCATCTGGCATCCTCATTCAACTGGAACGAAAATATTGTGTAACTCGGTTAACCTGAAATCCCATCTGGCGATTCCCTTTAACCAAAGCTACATGAGTTCCCATCTGGCGACCTCATTCAACTGGAACGAAAATATGTGTAACTCGGTTAACCTGAAATCCCATCTGGCGATTCCCTTTAACCAAAGCTACATGAGATCCCATCTGGCGACCTCATTCAATGGAACTAAACTGTGTGTAACTCGGTTAACCTGAAATCCCATCTGGCGATTCCCTTTAACCAAAGCTACATGAGACCCCATCTAGCGACCTCATTTAACCAAAACAAAAGAATGTGTAAGAAAATGGTCTCATTGTATGGGTGACCTACCCAAGAAAAAAAGATGGTCTCATTGTACGAGTGACCTACCCCAGAAAAATGATGGTCTCATTGTATGGGTGACCTACCCAGGAAAAATGACGGTCTCATTGTATGGGTGACCTACCCAGGAAAAATGACGGTCTCATTGTATGGGTGACCTACCCAGGAAAAATGATGGTCTCATTGTATGGGTGACCTACCTAGGAAAAATGATGGTCTCATTGTATGGGTGACCTATCCACGTGGAAAGAATATGAAAAAGTGGTCTCGTTGTGATGGGCGACCTACCCAATATAGAAAGAATGTGAAGTGCGGTCTCATTGTAATGGGTGACCTACCCAAAATGGAAAGAATATGAAGTGGGGTCTCATTGTAATGGGTGACCTACCCAGATGGAAAAAATATGATGAAGTGCAGTTTCATTGTCATGGGCGACCTACCCGGATGGAAGAAAATGTGATATGACAAGTGTGAAAAATAGGACTTACCTGGTGAAATCCTGAGAGGATGACAGAAGAAGGGCTGGAAAACCTGGTGCTTCCTGATAATTCCCGATTATAGGGTTTGTAAAACTTGGTGCTCCCTGACTGCAAGGGTTGAAAACTCGAGGCTTCCCGGTTGCAAGGTTGTTCTTTTCATTTCTTTGAGATTTTCCTAATGGTAAGGTTCATGGGGTCAAACCAGTCATTTCCCTCAACTGCTCTTAACCTTTCTTCCAAGGCTGATATCTTGTCATCGTTCATAAATCCGGTGGACCTATTATCGGGAGGCCCTTCCACAGTGATGTGAGCTTGAGGGGGCTGAATGGGAATGGTAGGTGCAAAGTGCTGCCCCGTCACTGAATCTGCCCCCAAGTTCTGAGATGCCCCCGGAACATGAACTGATGGTGCTCCTATATGTGGTTGGGTAGATGTTCCCTCCCCATTCTTGGCTCTTAAAAGTTGCTCAAGCAGACTGGTCAGTCGAGAAACTTCATTTTTCACAGATTCCAACTCGGTCTGGTAGTGCGACTCTAATTGAGCTCTTTCTTTGTTTTCCATTCTTGATCTGGACCGGGTTTGGTGGACTCTGGATGTAGGACCTATGTTTCACGATCTGTAATGCATATGATAACAAAATGCGTGATGAAAATGTGATGCACAAGTGATGTGCGATGAGTATAACATTATTAATCTTGATGCAAATAAGATACATAACCTAAGGACAATCTCTATTTATTAAGTGATAGTGGGTAAGTTTTCTATCTGGTCTCGAAGGGTCTCATATCTGCCCAGTGACGTTCTTCGTAAAGAAGTATGGGGGCGTTGCAAGGAACAGTTAAGACACGTATGCCCACCATTACCAAGCAGGCACTCAGATATGACTTGGGTGTTTCACGCATTTAAACCCTGACCAATAGTCCTAGGGTAAATCGCTAATTCCCCACTTAACTTAAAGCTTGTGTGTGCTTTTCAAAATAAAAGCAAGTGATGCATGAGACAATTTTATACAATGCATAAATAATACGCGTAAAATAAAAAACAAATATGCAAATAAACGGAAAGGCATATTAACAATAAACACATGAAAACACAAACAAATCAGACAAAAACAAAGCTTAGTCTACAAGGTCCCCAGCGGAGTCGCCATTCTGTCGCACCCCCACAAAAAAACAAATTTCAATATGCAGGTTCGACTGGTGAAATTTTATTTATTTATTTTGGTTTGATTTGGTTCTTTGGAGTCGCCACCTAGTATTTTGGTCACTAGGAACCCTAACTGGTCTCAGAGATCGGGTACGGGGACTGGTTGCGTAAAGGGAAGGTATTAGCACCCCAAATACGCCTTACCTAAGGTAAGCTGCATTGTTTTATTGTCTGATAAAAAAAACTAAAGTGTTATTGTGTTTTCCTAGTTGTTGGTCTGTCTATGGTTCAAGAAAAATCCCCCTCGGTAAGGAGGTCTTTAACTTATCGGGTAAAAATCCTAACCGTTCTAACGTCCATACCAAAATTTTATTAATAATATTTAGGAATATGTTTTACGTATAAATTCGTAATCCCAAATATTAAAAGAAAACAAAAAGATTTTTTTTAGAATTTTTGAAATATTGGCCTAGTTCTCATGGCTTGAATAAACTGGTTATTAAAGCCAAAATGCATGTTAATACATATATTGTTTTGAAATTTTTCTTTGTTGTGTGAAAATATGATGTTATAATATTTATGTATATATATTGGAGAGACTAGGCCGTATTTTAAAACAAAAACAATTTTTTTGAAAATATTATTTTTTTTTATGCTTTGACGAAAATCGGGTATTTTAATACTGAGCTTGTATCCTTACGGTATAAAAATACAACCCAATATTAATCCATTTTGATAAAAATATGCAGAAAAATCAACAACATTTTTAGGGACTTTTTAGAACATTTTTTGGAAGCAAAAACATTTTTTATTCTGAAAATCCTTGATATTTTGACGAAAACCGGGTATTTTTAACACTGGTTTTGCATCTTTACGGTATAAAAATACAAACCAACATTAAACCATTTTAACAAAAATATGTAGAAAAATCAACAACATTTTTTTAAGATTTTTTCAAAATATTTTCTTTTTAATATATAACATTATATATATATATACATATACACACATATATTATAACATATTATAATATATAATATATAATATAAAATAAATAAAAATTCGGGCTGGGCCGGCCCAAATAAACGGGCCAGGCTCAGCCCAAAAAAAAAACGGGCCGACCTCAGCCCAAAAATTAAATTGGGCCGATTTCGGCCCAAAACTTCTACCGTCTGGGCCAGGACCGGCCCATACTTGCAAGGCTGGGCCAGCATCGGGCTGGCCCAGCACCTTTGGCCCAGCGGGGGGAAGAATTAATTTTCTTCCCCCCGCCTCCTGCATGCATAACTCTGCATGCAGGAGGCAACGCCTGCAAACGAAGGAGAAGAAGAAAATTTACCTGGCGTGGAGGAGGCGGTCGATGGCGGTGCTGCGGTGGCGTGGCACGTGGGCGGCGGCTCCGTATGGCGGTTCCTAGCGTTCGGTTCGGTTCTCTCTCTCTCTTCGGCCTCCTCTCTCTCTCCTCCCTTCGGTTTTTTCTTTTTTCTTTTATTTACAGTTTAGTTCCAGTATTCCCTTCTCTTTCTCTCGTGCCTGCTCTCTCTTCTCGTCCCTTCTCGGGTATCTCTCTCTCTATTCCTCTCGGGTCTTTTTTTTTCTCTCGGTTTTCTTCTCTATTTATAGGGGCAGAACCGTGGGGGACCATCGGGTGTAACGGCTGGTCGGCCAATATTTAAAGGTGGTGGGGGCGAGGAGAGAGAGGCGCGGGAAGATTTTGAAAAAAAACAAAAAAAAAATGGTTTTGCCTCTGTTTCTGTTTCTGCGGGGGAAAGGAAAAGACGAACAGTGTCGTTCAAAACGACACCGTTCTGGTCTTTCCTTTTTTTTTCCTTTTTTTATATATATATATATATGAAACGGCGTCGTTTTGGATAAAACGCGCCGTTTCATTTAAATGGGTCAAACTTCAAATCAGTCCTTCGGACTCGGTCCCCGCCCCTCTTATTGGCCGCCTTTTTCACTTTGGTCCTTGGTCTCTGATTTATGCAATTTAGCCCTCAATTGATTAATAAACTTTCAATTTTTTCAATTAGGCCCCTGAATCGAAAAATTTGCAGCCCCTCCATTTACGCGCCTCTTCCAATTTGGTCCCTGGTTTTGGATTTTCTTAATTAAATCCCTAATTGGCCCTTAAACTTCAATATTTATTCAATTAAGCCCCTGATTTGACCCAATAAATTCCTAAAAAATATATTTTGGCCCCAGAACTTAAATTTCTTCAAATTAAAGCCCAAATTGACTTAAAAATTAATTTTTCTTGCAATCAAATCCTTTATAAATGCAAATAAAAATCCAATTAAGTCCATAAAAATCCAATTAAGTCCATAAACATCCAAATTTGGGCTTTTCTCCTCAAAATTCAAATTTTCCTTCTCAATAGGTCTCTCATCCTTCAAGAATATACTGTCAAAAATTTAATCCTTGTATTTTTGAATTTCTTGACCAATTTTCTGACTGTTTCCTGAGCGCTTCTTCCTTCTGTTATTTTTTCTAAACTCTTTTGGCTATTTATTTTATTTTTCATGGGGACCCAAAAATGGGTTACAACAACGCGTGAAAAGTCGAACGCGTTTGAAAATATTTTAACAATTTAAATTCTTTTTTAGACGACGTTGAAAATGCTAAAAATGACGAAAATATATTAAAAAACATTTTTTTGGATTTTCTTTGTTTTTCTCAATTTTTTGGATTTTTTGAAAATATATCAAAACATGGGTCAAAAATTGGGTAGCAACATTCTTGTTTGAAAATCTTTCTTGTTCTGGAATCAAATCTCACATTCCAACGATCATGTTTATTCAAGTCTAATTGTTGAAATGAAATCAGAGAGATGTCTGTTTTTGAAAATTTTCTCTTTTGAAATTCAAACTTCTTTGGTCAAAGACCCAACACACTATTCAATGCAGTCCTTTGAATTTCTTGTATCTTGAAAACAGAAATGACCCGTTGTAAGATTTAAAATGACCTTTTCATGGTTCGTTGTGTCCATTTTAAACTCTGATTTTGGGTATATCTTTTGATGGTCTGTGATGAGGTGACATTTTTATGAATTTCAAAAACAAGATGCTCAGGCTTTATCAAGAAAGGTTGTTTCTTTCCTTAGCATTTATTTTATCAACATGCATAATAACCAGTAGCTTAATTGATGAAGTCACGACCCTTATGGAAAAGCTCTTCAAGTTTTGAGAGCGCTATTTATCGGTTCAGATTGCTTACTTAATCAAAAAGGGCTTTTAAAAAGCACGTAATGTAGGCTATGGTTCATGGCTATGAAAGAAAAGAATTTCCAAGGCTCAAAAGGTGTTTGAGGGTTTCAACGACCTAGGACCAACATTAACTATTCATCGATTCTCTTTCTCTTGTTGTCATTGTAGAGAAAGTGACCTATAACCTTGTTAATCTTCAGATATCAAAATTCTCTTAACATAGGTCGTAATCTAACTTTTTCTTTGATGAATAACTAATCTAATTTTGAAGACATTAGAGGCTCTATCCGAGACACACTAAAAGATATGAAGCATCGATTTTTTTAGTGTTGACTTTTGGCATTTATTGTCTTTTCTCAATTGAAAACTGCCTTGCCTCTCTTAGCATTGATGGGCATTCTTTTTCCATTTCCTTTTAACTTGTTTTTAAGTGAAGGCAAATCAACTCATAGCCTTCCTCAAAACTTTCTTATATGCCCCCAGTCTATGTGTCTTCTTTTAGCTCTATCTCAATCATTGGACTTTTGTTCTAAGCTCTTCTTTGATCCATTGATCTTATCTGTGTCTCCAAAATATTTCTCATTTGCCCCCAGTGTGGGGTGTGATCCTAGTCAGGGTTTTTATGAAAAGAATATTCTATACAGCTCAAAATGGGACTACAAGGGATATAATTTTTAGAACGTGAAGGGATATCAAAGATGGCCTTTTCTCATTTCAAGCAAGGTCGGTTAGAACCGATAAATTTTGACCTCATCCAGTGTAATGATTTGGACTTGTAAGAGTCAATGATTCACGGGTCCATAATTACCAAATCCACTACATGTCATTATGCATACTGCTAAAACTTAGCTATATGATGTGTGGTTCAGTTTCAGGAGGTATGAGTTCAAAATTGTTTAGTCACCTCATGTCATTTTCAAAGCATCGAGTCATTTCTGTAATCAAAACACTTTTAATCTTCCAGATTGATTAACCTTTATCGCATGTTGGAGTTTGATCAAAATATTTTGTAAGAATAAAATGTTAAACATTTGTTGATTTCAAAACAACAAAGAGACAAAAGTAAGGCATGTTTCGTTGAAGGATGAGATGTGATCCCAAAACAAAATACAGAATTCCAAAACAATATGATTGACTGTTCATCACCATTCATGAATTAGCTTTTCTGGCAATATTTGTGCTTTTCCAAGCACTTTCGATCAACATGTCATTCTGAAGATGTTCGGGGGACCAATATAGCCAATGACACCCTCCTTCACCGACTCCACTTGTCTCTTGCTCACCAACTTTCAGACTCAATTCTTGCAATTCTTGAAACTATTCACTTGAAATGGTTGAGGACCGCACCATGACATCACATCTCTTATCTGGATTATACCACCTAGAAATTGGTGGTTGCATTGGATTTGTCGGAGTCAAGCAAAATTCTGGCATCTGGTAGAGGAATGTCCCATCTTGGCAAAGACATTTGAGCAATTGATGCTACCGTGAGACCTGGCTATACCATATAGTTAAGGGTTCACACCGTCAAAGTCATCTCCTGATTCAACTCTCATCCTTGTTCTAGAATCCATGGCAGATCCTTCAATCTTTCCTCTCTTCATAGCTTGTTCAATTCTTCGGCAAATCCTCACAACATCATTTCAATCTTCCAATGTTGTTGTGGTTGGTTGAGGATTGTTTAGAAAACTTTCCAACAGCTTGGTAATCTTGGCAGCGCCCAGAAACTTGTAGTATCGCCACTACCGACGTGTGGAATCACACATTGTCTCTATTGGAAGAGCACCTGATGAATCTAAAACTCCTTTGTCCCATCTTCGATTTCTCCCTGACAGTGCAGCAAACAAACACCTATAGAGGAAGTCCTGCTCTGTTGAAGTTTTAGTATTCTTCATGTTTTTCAGTCTAGGCATGTCTCTTCTCTCTACTTTTGAGTTTTAATGCCGACATTTTTGGAGGAAAATCATAGATGATCTGAAACTACTGTATTCCTTCTTGGATTTCCCACTTGCGGATCCACAAACAGATTCCTGCTGAGAAAGCTCTGCTACGTTGAAGTTTGATGTCTGCTCATATTTTTCAGACCAGGTCTGACTCTTCAACCTACTAAAAGGTCTTCGTGCTAAAGATGATAAGAGAAATATTTGTAGCATATGCAACTTATAAATCCCCTCTTGCATTCCCAATTTATAGAGCCATAAATGGATTTTTATAGAGAGAGCTCTGCCACATTGAAGTTTGACAACTGCTAATATTATCAGACCAGGTCTGACTCTTCTGCCTACTACAAATGTTTTGCTGGTGCCACTGGTGGGAAAACGTTTCAAAGCATATGAAATTAATACATCCCCCTTTTGCATTTCCCATTGGCAGATCCACAAATAAATCTCTACAGAGAGAGAGCTCTACCACGTTGAAGTTCAGTGTCTGATCATGGTTTTTCAGACCAACAACTTGTGCTGCTGAACTGAAATTGAGCTCATAATTGGGGTAGCTTCAACGAAGACTAATGCACCATGAACAAGAGGCTATTAGTCGTTTGGTTCCATTAGATGATGTGGAGGCAATGAACATTTAACAGTGCGACTGGACAAGAACCAGAGTTGTCATTAGTTGATGACTGAAGGCATTGTTGTTGTTGTTCATAACGGAAAAGGAGAGATATAGCTTAAATTAGATGTGAACAAGCAGTTTCCCACAGAAGACTGTGCAGACACTCTCTTTCCATTTGATGCTCAACAATTGTTCGAGCAGATCTGAGTCTAGCTACTTCACCTTTGATGCTCTCAAACTCAATCTGATAATGAGCCTCTATCTGACATCTTTCTTCAATCACTTGCAGCACAGCTTGTGCTGGGGAACCTGCTTTTCAACCCGGTACATGTATGATAAATGTATGAATATGTAATCTATATGACGAACTCACCCTTCGAGGGGTGACAACATGGTCGTAACTCTTGCATGATGGAACAAGAATCGTGATTTTTGCCCAAACTCTACAATGAAAATTTTCGGAGTTACGACCATTGTGTCACCCACAAGTCTTGAGTTCAAGATGCTTCAAGAAGGGTTTGCTCAGATGCAAAACAAATATTTACGGAGCATACATCCTACAGGCAGGTTCTAATCTTTTTACGTGAGACAAGGTAGGTTTGCTACTTGGTCTCTAAAAAAGGGTCTCTTGTTGTCCCAGTGATTACCCTCGTAAAGGCAATATAGGGGCCCAGTAGGTAATGGATTGGCACGTGTACCAATATTTACCAGTCTAAGCACTCAACAAAGAGTTGGGGTTTACACAAACTTAAACCTTGACTCAAGTCATAAGGTAAGCTGCTAGTCCCCCTCCTAACCTGAAGCTTGTGTGTGCTTTAAATTTTTTTTAATTATATGATGCATGAGATAATTCTACAAAATGCATGGATAAAACAAAAATAAAATAAAACAAAAATGTAAAAACATAAACACATCAAATATACAAAGCTTAGTCCGATAAAGTTGAAAACAATACCTGTCCCCAGTGGAGTCGCCATTCTGTCGCACCCCAAAAAATCCTTGACGCGCGGCATCGGCTGGCGATTTTTCATCGTTTGTTGCGTTTGCTTTGAATTCGTTCGTGGGAGTCGCCACCTAGTAATTTATTAAAGGCTACTAGGAAACCTAATGTACTGGTTTTGTCAGAGATCGCGGGTAAGGGACTGGTTGTGGTTAGGGAAGGTATTAGCACCCCTAACGCACCCTACCTGAGGTAAGCTGCTTTGTGTTCTGATGTGATTTGAAAATTTAAAATATTAATTAAATTATAAGGCTTGAATAAATCAGTTACTAAATCCCCGAATATGTGTAAAAACATGTTCTCACACTTTCATGGAAAATATAATTCGATTTTATTTGTCCTTAAGATATTTAACCATATTTAAATTTACAATTAATTCTTTTTGTCCTTTTTTGATTTTAATTCAATAACATAAATATATAAAAAAAACATACAAGCACACACACAAACATTTCTTCTTTTTTTTTGTTATTTATCACTTTCTCTTTTCTTTTCTTTTCCTTTTCTGTTACATTAAAATACAACACAAATTCAAACACAACAAAATAAAAATTACATTAATTAATTTAAAATTTACAAAAAACAGCCCCAACACAATCTGGAATTTATAGGGCACCACCGGAACAGTGTTGGAAGCATATTCTGGGCGGCTGGACAGTGGCGGCGCGTCTCCCCACGCGCCGCCGCCACTGGCGGCGCGTGGGTTCACACACCGCTGAAAAAATACCAGAAACCATGTGGGTCTGTCTCAGCTTCATATTTTCCTCCATTCCCTCCAGCGATGAGAATCGCCGCCACCTGCAAAGAGGAGAAAAAACGCATAAAAGGTAGTTGATTTTATTTCTTTCTTTCCTTCATATCTGTTTCGGTCTTCTTTTTTTCAGTTATAGTTTGTCGTTCTTCCCTTCTTCAAGTGACAGATCTGGCGATGGTTGTCCATGGTTGTTGATGGCTGAGAGGAGCGCCGCCGAGATGGAGACTGTCGTGGAGGGCAAATCGGCGGTTTGCAGAGGGCGACGAGGGATCAGTGGCTAGTTGAAGGCAGCGCTGCTATGGTTGATGGAGTGGACGACGCCGATGGGATGAGGAGACGCCGCTGCTGGGCCTCCGTTCGGTGTTGGAGGGGGCGCCGCTGCTGGGGCTGTGGGTCGCTGCTGCTGGGGCTGTGGGTCGCTGCTGAGTTGATCAAAGAAGAAGATGCTGCTGAGAGAGGTGCTTCAGTGTTGATGGGTCCGGCGGGATCGAGACGAAGGCTATGATGTTTCGGGCAGCTGTTGTAGGGAAGGAAAAATCCAAAAGTCCAGTAGGGGGGCGGCTAGCTTTGTTTTTCTGACTTTGGTTGGGGAAGGGAGAAGCCGAGAAAACGCTGCTGGGTTTGTGGGTATGTGACTGGTTCGGGGTTGACTGTTTTCAGGTAAGAAGGGGGAGACTTGTGGTTGTGATTTGAGGGGAGACGGCGTTCGGCCAGGTGAGGGAGGAGGAGGAAAAATCCCTAGGTGGGGGCTGCTGGTTCGTTTCGCCGGCCAACCTGAACGAAAGGAAGAAAAAAAAAAAGTTTTGAAGAAGAAGAAACTTGAAACGGGGGGGGGGGCCGGCTCACAAAAAAACATTCCAGCGGGGGGGTGGCTGGTGTCAAAGAAAAAGTTTTTTAGGGTTAGGTTTTTTTGTGTTTTTTCTTTTGAAAGTGCCAAAATTACCCATGTATCAAAATTGCCCCCCCTTTTAAAAATCAGTTTAGCATGGTATTTATAAGAAAACTTTTGCCAGGTTTTTCAACTTGGTCCCTCAACTTCTTCTTTTTTGTAAATTTTGATTTTTCTTATTTTTTTGTATTTTTTGAAAACGAGCAATATCAACGTCGACTCAAATGCGGAAAATCAATGATTTTAAAAATGACGCGTGAAAAGTCGAACGCGTTTGAAAATCTTTTAAAAAATTAAATTCTTTTTTTTTTTTTTTAGACGACGTTGAAAATGCTAAAATGACGAAAATATATTAAAAACATATTTTTTTGGATTTTCTTTGTTTTTCTCTATTTTTGAATTTTTTTGAAAATATATCAAAACGTGGGTCAAAAAATAGGTAGCAACAAGGCTCTCACCATCAAAATTTATGCCTCAACACTATTAAATATACCACTCTATATTTTGTTTTTTGTGTTGCATTTGTAAACTTGCAAAAGCACCATCACAACAAGTTAACTCTGTAAGCATTGCAATGTGTTTTCTTTTGGCGTGCCAATCATCAAAAGGAACACCGATTTTATCATCCTCCAGCTTGATAAATGTTTATCATAATAAATGTTTTTCATGAAGACACAAGGTATTTTTTTCTCTAAGCCTAAAATTCAAGGAGAGTATTAGAAGGAAATTCAAACTCTAGATTATAAATTTTTAAATATAAATTTGAATTCCAGTATTGATGATTCATAAGCTACACCACACAATAAAAAATAAGATGAATAGGATTTGAGTTGTATAATTTTGGATCATAGTGGTTGTGAACACTCAAAAGCTAACGATGAACTTTGAAAAATGCTATGTTTAAGTTAGAATTCCTTGTAATTGATATAAAAAATGAATTGATTGTTGCGGATTTTCCTAACTTAGTGTCCGAGTCAGTAAAAAGATTATCAGACCGTCATACCATAAATATTTCTAAGTCCATATATAAACCCAAATTTTCTAGTAAAGCAAAATATCCTAAGAGCCATTTTGTATTTAAGAATATTAATCATAATCAAATATATCATTTGTAAATCTATTATCTACTATATCCATTTCTAATAGTGTGTAGTAAGTTTTAGCTAACTCTAGGTGGAAAATAACTACTAGCAAAGAATTCAAATTCTTGTAAAAAATAGAAAGTAAAACTTGTTGATCCTCTATTAGAAAGAAACTAGTTAGATGTCGATTGATTTACATGATAAAGTTGAAGGTTGATGATATAATTGAATTCTTTAAAGGAAGACTGATGGTGGAAGGTTATACTCAAACCTATATGATTGATTACATAAAGATATTTGCACTTATAATCAGTTTAAGTTTTATTGTCTTTCACTACAATTACAACACGTCAATATAAATAAGACTTTTTATGGATAATAAATTATTTAAATAAGTCTATATGGATCTCCTATTAGGGTGCTTGATATGTGAAGGATATAGTCATAAGGTGTGCAAGTTGAAGAAATATGTTCATGGATTTAAGCAATCTTCGAGATCATGGTTAAAAAAGTTCATAAAATTTATTATAGCTTTTGGTTACCATTAAAGCAATTTAGAACACATATTGTCCCTAAAGAAACATTAGGGTAAGATTAATGTATTTATTATATGTATAGATGATATGGTGGTTACATGAAATAATCTAGAAGAAAGGCAGAACCTATAAGATTACTTGGTCAGGGAATTTGAAATGAAAAACTCATGTCATTTGAAATATTTTTTTGGAATCAAAATGTCTCAATCTTATAATGCAATCTTTCTATATTAAAGAAAAAATACATTAGATATTTTACAAGAGATTAATATGTCAACATGTTAACTAGTTGATACACTAGTTAAAGAAGGTCTAAATGTATATGTTGAGTCCAATAAGAATGAGCAAAAAAACTGAAAAACCGATTAAACCAAGAAAATTAAAAAAAATAACCGAAAAACCTAATCATGAAAAATAACCGATTAGAATTTTGAAAAAACTGATCAGTTCGGTTTTATAAGCCTAAATTCAAAAAACCAAACCAAAACTGAATCGAAAAACTAGAAAAAAACCAAGCCAAACCGGAAACTGAGTCAAACCACTTTGAACCGGTTTTTTTTTCAAAATAACCGAACCGAGTGAAAACTAGTCGGTTTGAACCAGTTTTGTTTTTTTAATAAAAAACCGATTTGCTTACTTTTTTTGATAAAAACCGAACCGAACCGAACCGAAAATGATCACCCCTAGAGTCCAATAAGATATCAACTGATAAAGAAAGATACTAAAGACTTGTAAGGAGATTGATGTACTTAGCAAGTATGAGATTAAATTTGGCCTATGCATTGCATACTATTATTTTATTTATGCATTATCCGTGAGAAAAACATATGGATGCACTTATGCATGTTTTGAGATATATGAAGGCTGCATCTGGAAAGAAAATTCTTGTTACTATAAATATAGATTATCGAAGCATAGCTTTATAAATTGATATTGATTGGACCGAAGCAGTAGATGATAGACAATATACTTTTGGTTACTTTACCTTTATTGACAATAATTTTATTATATGAAGAAGAAAGAACAAGATGTTTTTGCTCACATGTAAAAGTTGAATTAAGAGATACGACTATTGGACTTTGTGAAGTGTTGTGGTTAAGATTTTTATTGCAGGATTTGGGTTATACATTAAGGTAACCAATTTTAATTATACTTGATAATAAAGCAACATGTGTTATTGCTTATAATTTAGTTTAACATGATTGTACAAAACATGTAGGGGTATATATATTTTTCATTAAAGAGATATTGGATAAAGAAATTATATAGTTGTCTAAAAATAGATCCAAAGATCAATTGACCGGGTTTTCACCAAAGAAGTTTCAAATATATTGTTTTTATAGTTTCTAAACAAGTTGCATATGCATGATATCTATGTACCATGGTACTTGAGGGAATACATTAAAAATTATTGGAGATTTTACAGGTATTCTAAGTTAGAACTTAATATTTAGTTTCTAGATTTAGAGCAAATTTCATGATAATTTTTTTTGATTTTATGCATAATTAGTTTTCTAAGTTAGCTTATATATTATAATTTTCACTTCTTAATAAGAACATCAAA